>BLKR01003404.1:0-46793 GCA_011170035.1 Teleogryllus occipitalis
CTCTGCCAAATCCTTACTCACAGAACCAGCATTAAAAATAAATTTCCATTCCATACATTCGTAAATAAATTCTCAGATCTCGATCCAAAGTAGAGATATTGTACAAAGTGTGACGTCGTGGGAATACACAATCACAGACACGAGCTTCAATGATAAATATGTACAGGTTTTTTCACAATATGTACAGTAATAATTTAAGTGACTCAGCTCTGGTAGATGTTTACTTCCCTGATCGCAGGAGCGATCCTTAAAAATGAAATGACTGACTCGTGGCCCGCGCCACTCCTCAGCGAGCCTCCCGCACACAGCAGACAGCTCCGGCGACCTCGGTCACCCGTGGATATAGTACACAACGGCGTCCCATCACATGGGTTGCCGCACGAACCTAGATCGGCTCCGCACCGCCCTGGGCGCAAGTTTTGTGCGTTCGCACGAGGGTTCCCACTCAGCTCAACAAACCCCACCCCCGCGCTCTGCGTTCGCTCTTATATAGCTACCACCCACGTGACAGTTCCTGCGCACCATCACGAATGCTCCATGGTACGTCTCCAATGCACAATTGCATAAAGAATTCCAGATAGAACCGATTACCAACCACATTATTTTTTATCCACCCACTTCTTCCAAAACACCAACCAAAACACCACTTACCAAATATACCCACACTAACCCCTCAAACACTCTGCCAAATCCTTACTCACAGAACCAGCATTAAAAATAAATTTCCTTTCCATACATTCGTAAATAAATTCTCAGATCTCGATCCAAAGTAGAGATATTGTACAAAACATCTCCCACCCTAGTAGTAATGTAAGTTGTATTTTAAGATTGTTGTGAGTTAATGGTAAGTAGATATAAGCCACCATAAGAGTGTATTAACACTGATCTTTGACTTGTTCTATCCAAAAGCAAGTAAGTAAGTAAATAAATAAAAAAATAAAATCGAACTCATTGCACACGTTTTGCAATTCTCATTAATAGCTATCGTGAAAACGACAAGATAGTGCTTGAGAAGAGGGATAAGATCGCTCAAGGTTAACAATGCGGCTATAAGGGTGTCAGATTATTTCCATGTAAGGTCTGCACTACAAGTAAAAATTCATCGGCGGTGTGCTTATCACGGCTGGTTATTATAAGTATATTGCCATTCTATTACTACATTCAATTCGTGAATGTAAGCTTTTTTGTATAATCCTTTTTGTATAATCCGTAATATCTGACAATATCTGTGCTGTACTTTGACTTATCATTATTTTACCATTGTGAGTAACGAAATATGATCATTGCATTTATTTATTTTGATTTTTAATTATTTAAATCTAATTCACACACATTATTCCGTACTGTGATGTATTCTAATTTATTTAATTTTACCTCCAGAGACATTTGCATTAATAAATATTGGAATAATTAATAAGCATGATGTAGAAGCACGTTAACTGCGTTGAATCTCATATGGTTATGATCAATTGTATTATTGAATAAAGGGTACTCTTTTGAATATTAGTCATCTGTTTTGGTCGGTCTGATTTTCAAGTTGATCGCGTTTCGTTTCTCTGAATGTTCATCACTCTGTTAGAGATCATGCAGAAGGCAGAGGAGAGTTAACCATTTTAATTTCACATTTCAATGATATCAGTATTGTTACAAATTAGAATTATCAGAATTAGAGAGTTATTCATTATACTTCAATAGGGGAGTTCTGATTAATTTAAATACATGATGTTTAAAAGAATAAAGTTATTTTTATCTTATGGTACGTTATTTCATAATGGACGTCTAATATGAGATTCCTGACCTTTGTGAAGGTTTTTATTCTTGAAGTACTGGCCACATCTTGTACAGAAATGTGGGTTTTCTGTTGAAATACTTTTACGTCTGTCCGCCTGTTTGATGAACAGAAGATTTGGATATTGATTCGTTTAAAAAATGCGAAAACGAGATTTCTGTGCAGTTCCTTTTGAGGGGTTTTATTTTATCGAAAGATATGTTACTCGTATATCGTCTCCTAAACGTAGTCTAACAGCGATTTGCGTCTTGCTAGTCTAGTAACTAAACTAGACTCCATTTAGATAGTACGAGAGACGAAATTAGTAATAATAAATGATAATGAGGAATAATAAATAATACCTTCACCCTGTAATAACTTCTACATTTCGAAGTAAATCTCGTAGTTGCTGTGTTAAAGCGAAGAGAAGAGGAAAGGAGGTTTCGGAGGAAGAGAAGGTGAATGCGTTCATTGATCTCGAAACGCTGGGGGAGTCAATGTCCCTCCCATATGTCGAGCGATCCCGATAAGGACGTACCGTTTTAATGCCTAAGGGACCGAGAAAGTTGTTATCGCCTTCGCGCGACGATAAAGCGACGACGGGCGAGGAAGCAATGATCGCCCGTTCGCGTGCGCGTCGCCTGCCCGGCTCTTTGGTTGTTTTTGTGCCGGGACATTACCATAAGACAGAACTTTTATTTTTACAGAATAAATGGGCCGGGTTTTTTGAGGCGCGCGCGGCAGCGGCGGAGGGCGCGCTGGCGGGCAGGAGACGCGCTGCTTGGGCGGGCCGGAATGTCGCCCTGACATGACGGGTTCAGCGGCATTTTTCGTAGTAGATTCCACGCGTCGTGCCCAACCCGTTGGGCGGACTTGCTCTTTGTCGCGCTGTCTACTTTGCCGCGGTACGCAGAGCTTGCAGCAGATTGATGCGTTTCCGTCTGCGAGAGGTATACACTCGACTCCGGTTATAGCGAACTCGGATATAGTGAACACTCGGTTATAGTGAACTGAAGTCACTGATCTCGTTTCACTTACATTACAAGCAAGCATGAGAAGATTCGGTTATAGTGAACTTGTACCTTGGCTATAGTAAACATGGGAAATGCAACGTTCTGGAACTTAATTCCTTCCAGAAAAGGAATACATCGCCTCTGTGCCACAAACGCCAACACTAGGCACCTTGAAAAGAATATCATCGGCCAAAGGTCGTAACTGAAGTCTCCCCTGAGGTGGAGGTAGTGGATCCGGAATGGGCACCTCACTGATGACCTTATGCCACTCAGTTTCACTGTGGGGAAAAACCGTCGTGACCCGCGTGGGCGGCGGCGACGCGCGATTGCTTGCTTCAGTTTCGATCTTGGTGGATTTTTTTAAGGACAAATAAAGATATTGAAATTTTCAGTTCGTGCTGTTTATATATTTTGCTGAATCTCTATGTTAATAAAATCAATCGTTATGGAGAAATTTATTTAATTTTGACATCGGATGTCGTGTACCTCGGATATACTGAACCAAAAATATTATTCTCCAGAAGTTCACTATAACCGGAGTAACTGTAGTGCGTCAGGAAAGTCTCTCCGTAGTTGCACCTTTCTGGTGTGAGTGTTTAGCATCAGAAATTATCTTTGTAGGACGAGCTGCAGCTTGTAACAACAACAAAAAAACGTAAATTACGTACTCACCACATTCACAGTAGATGCTGGAAATATCGCTCCCTTCACATGTTTCTCGGTGATCTGGTCGCTACAAATAGCAATACATTTCTTAATGCAAGGTCCTAATTCAGTTCAATGTGGAGAGACTTTCGTGGCGCACTGTAGTATCGCAGACCATATCATTCCCGGGGAGTGTGCATAACATTTGTTTTTAAATAAAAATGTAAAATGTCCTCAACTTTTAACAAAGAAACTGTCCTTTCGGGAAATAGTTTGAATGGTAAGGTTTATATATTTGTTTGAACATTTATTGAGAAGCGTCTACGTTTCGATTGTTTCGTCCTTCCTCTGAAATGATGATGCCGATGCAACGATTCATCTCTAGAAATAATTGCCAGAATGCATTACCGTTAAATTACCCCTTGACATTTTACGAAATACGTTAAATTAATTCACTGCGTAGAAAATTTTTTTTAGATGTAGTGACTAGTGCTTTGAAAACAATAGCGATCCCAATTAATACTAAACATCATTTTGTAAAGCCACAATCCCATTCTCTTCATTCAAAAATTATTTTATATCCATTAATGGAATGTCAAATCCCTGAATTGAATATCATGTTTTATTACTAATAAGCATGTGCAAGCAAGTGATTAAATAATTAATTAACAAGTGGCTCTCCAGTTTTTTGTGGTGTTTAATCGATTTATTGAATATTCAAAATAATTAATGATTCATTGAATTCGTTCAGTGTTGGATTTCTTCTAAATGCAATGTAGCCGAATCACTTTCATTCTATCTGTTGCACGTGAAGAGCATGGCAAGGTTCAGAAAAAATGTGTACATACAAGTACATTGTACATGTGTACAGGAGGTGAGGCTTGGGTTGTGTCGCCCCAGATTTATCTGCAAGGAAACAATTTACTTTCTTTCCCTTTTACTGATTTATACGTCCCGTGGTCCGTACGTTAAATGGTATTAGTGAGTATAATATTTAAGAGTATTTTCTTATTAACTGTTAAATACTTAGTTGAATTTGTTGCATAATTTAAACACTTCGAACGTCACGAAACTTCAGTAATTCGAGACTCTACAGATTCTTAGTCTGGTGACCCTCTGGAAACCCCTTACTAACGGCGTCGTATCGAGACTTGACAAAAATAAAAATCTTAATGGAGGAGCAAATCCAAGCGCTCAGTGCCCAACATGTGTTTGGAGTCCCGTCGCGTCGACAATGAAGCAACAAATAAAAAAAAGATTTTTTTGAATCAATAATCACCATCAGCATCTTATTAATTATTATCCGAATGATGCTAAGAAGGTGCGATTTCAACTGATACATTATTTATGGATAGTTTAGTTTATGTTTAAACATGAATGACCGACGTGGATTATAACAAAAATGGTTCTCTAAACATGAAGCATTCTATTTTTGGAAGATAACAAGGTGTAATGTAATCCTTCAAATGTTAGGGGAAAAAAAGAACAGTGTGACGAATGTTCACGGAGACAGTAGTACACCGCTGCAGCGTCTGCTGCATTAGCAAACAATACTTGTCCTGTCGCCAGTTCAATGCAACTAGCTCTTTCCTCCCCTCGAAGGAACGACCTGTCTCTAACATCTCCAAGGTTATTCTCTACTTTCCTGCCAGGCGGGCCCATCACATCTGCCTCTGTACCACCAACACCAAAATCACTACCACCACTACCACCCGACCATTCCACCACCCCACCACCAACACCACTCGAGCATCCCACCAGCAGCCATCCCAACACCAGCACCACTACCACCACCACCACCACCACCCGACCATCCCAACACCAGCACCACTACCACCACCACCACCACCACCACCCGACCATCCCAACACCAGCACCACTACCACCACACCATACCACCACCACCACCACCACCACCACCACCCGACCATACCACTACCACCACCCGACCATCCCACCACCACCATTACCACCACAACACCACACACCACACACCACCTCCACCACCACCACCACCACCACCACCACCATCACCACCACCACCTCCAGCACACGGCTATCCACCGTTTATTGTCTTGCCCTTTGAATCACTACCACAAATATCAGCATTACATTGACCACCTCCAGTTTCAACGACGCCACCGCCTCCACCCCTGCCCCGGCGTCATCCACCCCCTCCCACTCCCATCCGTCAGCCGTCGTCGCTCCTAGATCGATGGACGCGCTCGCCCCGCGCCGCCGCGCCGCCCGCTTTCGCGGTCGGGAAGTGCTTGCTAATCGCTGTATAAATATGCACAGGTGTTTTCGCTTCGTTCCGTCCAATTGCGCTGGCCGCATCTCCATAAATTAACATTTATGGAGCCTGCAACGGCCGAGGCGGTAGCGGCCACGGCGTCGGAGCAACAAGTATAAGCCCGCAGCCGCCGCCACCGCCGCTGCATGAATGAATACATGAATGAGGCGACTAGAACCGGCCTCCCCCCGCCCCGCCCCCCGCCACACTGCAGGCCGTTGCCGCGCCGCCGCTCCTCTCAACAGCTTCGTTCTGCATTGCAGTTGGGACGCGACGCGCCGCCGTTCAAATGGGACTGTTAGACATGCGTCATTGCGAAAGTTGTTACCAGTCTCTTCATTCATTTTTGTTTCTCGTGGATCGAAAGGCAAGTTGTTTGCCTAAAATACCGAAACTTTGGTAGTTTGCCCGTTGGTGCTATTCTTACCAACTAGCTTAGCGTGTCGCTCCGGTGGTTGTTTTGATTTGAAAATGTTTTATTTATGCTATTGAAGTTCGTACTCAAAAGAAATTTTAAACATAGTTCGGTTGCTTGAATGATCCACCCTCGGGAAACGATTTATGTTTTGTTGGAAAGTCTGTGCTGTATTTCCCAGCGTTTCACCAGTGAAGGTATCTTGAAAAACCTTAAAAGCACGCTTTTTAGAATTGTTGATTAACTTGATTCCCTGTTTTAATACAATGCTTCTATTAAAATGAGGATCCCATTAAAATGAGGATCCTATTAAAATAGTGACGATCGTTGTCTTGTCAAGAAGAAATGAACGAGCTGCTATTGATGCCCTCTGAAGGTGACTTATCACTACAGAAACTCGCAATTTAAGGTGTATACCTCCCACAAAAAGTTCTTTGTCCATATTCTCATAAAATGTTCTCAAAGGATCCGCTCAATTGTCGACCAGCGTCGCGTCGAATAACACCTCAATTTCCTCCGAGTGGTGGAACGAAAGTGGGGTAACTGTTAGTAATGTACGGACAGACGACAAGCAGGTTACCCGATTACTGTACGTAAACTGTAGAGTAACGGGGTGATATTAGTTACCATCGGTCGTTATATTTTAAGAAGTCTTCTCGGTACGGGTATTGGATTGCTGAGCGTACGTAAATAACAGGTTTGTGTGTAATGTTCCTATCGTAATTTAAATAATCGTTCTTAATCCACAGTGAGTAGATGGTAGACCTACATCGCAATACAATAGCATTTGTTTGCCACCTGAAAAAATAAATTGAGGTTCATTAGGGGGCGGAGCCGTGGTGTATCGCGGCGAGGGCAGGCCATTTCCGCCGGCGATGGCCTTGGCAGCCCTGCGGCGGCGGTGGGGGCGGGGTTGGGGGCGAGCGGGCCCTGCTGATGCGACGCGGCATTGACCTTTCCCGCGGGGCCGCTCGCCTCGCCGCCCCCGCCCCCGCCCCCAGCCCCGCCCCCGCCCCCGCCGCCGGTCGTTACGCCGCACGCCCCCCGGGGGAGAAGCGGCGGGCGCTCGCCGCACCTGCGCACCCCGCGCCGCCATCAAGTGATCCCCATCGACCGGCCTCACCCGGAGGGGTGCCTCAGGGCTGCGGCCGATGGCACTGCAGTGCCTCTGACAAGGAGGTCCTAGGGTTCCACTCTCAAAGGTGGCAGGTCTTTCGCAATCAATAAACACATGTTAATAACATCCATGTTTGCATACAACAATCCATGATTGCTTGATTGATGTTTGTTTACAAAAATCGATGTTTTCAAAACATCCACATCAATAAATAGATGTTAAATGTGTGTATTTTTGTACACAAAAAATATGGTTTGAGAGCATCGAAATCAATAAAAAAAATTGAAATACATCGATGTTTGTGTCAGCTAGGTAGACTTCAGCCGCTACTAGAGGAGAACTAGCGGTCGGTTGCTCGGATCGGTAATCTTCCGTGGTCTCTCTGATCAACACCAGACGTCGGTGCAATATCGTAACAAACGAGGCAAGGACCGCGCGCGATCTTTCCTTCCTCTTCCTTGTTCAATCCACTCACCCTTCCCTTACACACATTGTTTGCAGTACATCACCATACATCCCGGTAGACCGGTCGGGAGCTTAGAGCCTGTCCCGGCTGGGGCGATGGTGGGAGATACCTGGTTGAAGAAAACCCCGCTAGCCGACAGTTGGTCGGCGCCGGACCTCGCCATCCAGCGGGGAAGATCACTGTCACCTCTCAAAGAAAACGTGCATTACACTTACGGGACTAATGTCTTTAGTAGTTGACGCGCCCGCAATCACTAACAATCAATCAAACCACCCAGTCTTCATCCGTTTCTGTTATCGTTATATTTCATTCCCGTTGTCTGCCGCTTTGCCACTTTTTGCACGTAATCCACCTTCTCCGACTGTGCTATCCTCGTTATCCCCGTGTGCTGATGCCTCGTACCCTTGTTTACAGCCCGGTTCCTACATCTAACACGTTCAAGCAGCTTCGATTCCCAGCCATCTCTCCGCCTTTCTCTGATGCGGCGGTCAACCTGCCCCACCGGTTCCCTCTCACCGTTTCTGGCGCTTCCTTCCAACCCGACCCTCCCGGCCTTTCCATTCCCGCTGACATCGTCTTCGGTGTCCACCCTCCCCCGTCGGCCACCGATCGGCGCTCGCCGCCGCCCTGTGCCGCTCGCCCGGTCGCCCGCCGCCGCGGCGGCTGTGGCGGCGAGCGCTATCGAATTCCGTCCGTAAGCTCCCCGCCGCCTCCCGCACACGCCGTGCCACGCCCACCCGCTCACGTCCCGCCCTCCTCTTCCCGAGCGGAAGAGAGCAACCACTCGTGTGAACTACGCCGGCGCGGCGACAATCCCCGCAATCGTTGATTGGTCAGATTCTCGGAAGCGAGTGTTATCTCTTGGTTTTATCGACTTTTTCGTAAACACACCCTGACAAATTTGGAACATTCACGATATGGTTACTCTCGAAGCTCTAGCAGGGACTGAAGTTCTGAAATATATCTCCAACGTAAAATATATTGCATTCGTTTTGTATTAATCAAAGAAGTTTCATTCATGCTTGCAATTTTAAAGAATGTAGTGAATACTTGTAAATAAGGTGTATGTCCCACATAATAATGATAATGATAATAATAATAATAATAATAATAATAATAATAATAATAATAATAATAATAATAATGATTTTTTAACAATAGAACGTAACATGAGGTTTGAAGTTAAGATCTAAATTTAGCTTGTTTGTGCAGGATGTTTATTAGTTAGTTAGTTGGTTAATGCCTTATTTTACGTGGTTGTTCGTGATTTAACGCTGTCAACAATTATCACGAGTTTGTTTGTGCGATTGTAAAGCTGACGAGAGGGCCGGGAGGAGTTGTACCTCCCCCAAAGGAGTCCGTCGCATGTCAGCTTGACGGGCTTTGTGCTGCGGGCGGGCCGCAGCGCGCCGGGATGCGTTGCGGTGGCGCGATGCAGTTAGCAGGCGGAACGCGGTTTGTGTGGAAATGGGCGATGCGATAACCCATGTTTGCATGCAGAACTGGGGCTGGATGGCTGGTTGGATAGCGGTGCTCTTTACATTCCGGCATTCAGAGGTGTTGCTGTATCGTTTTCAAATCAGACGTACGTTTTAGTAAGTACAAGTTGTGTAAGTACCTCATTAATAACCCGGAACGAAGTCGAATATTTATGAATGAAGCTGTTGGAACATAATTTGTATTTCTGTATGGTCGAATTTCGAGACTTGCCTCTGTTGACACAATTTCGTCCAGAAAATAGCCATAAAATGTTGGGTATGTACTATATTTGCAGTATTATTTTCCACTGACCTTGATCAGATTCATAAGCTTATTTCGCAACATTCTACACAAGAAGTGAGGTTGTTGGACTTCCCACTAGTGATGAGACATCCACAACAAAATATCGATGTTGGCAAACATCGCTGATCAAAATGAAAACATTGATGTTAATATTACATCGATCAAAAACCTTCGATATTTTTAAACATCGATTTTTTTAAACAGATTTAGTAACCTCTAACATTAATTCTTGCGCAACAAAATTTAATTTGACAATGGCCGTGAATATTAATTTATAATTAAAATTTAACTGAAAATAAAGTTAAGAAACGCTTGTTCATATGCAAAATAGGAGGAAAGACGAAGGAAATGCCAAGACATCAGGATAATTTTTGGCGAGAGATAGTATGCTCGGTGAAGGTAGTACAAACCGCATTCATTTGGTTCGAACACAAACAGTCAGTCGCATCAACAGTTATTATTTCATATTTAAATCATATCGTACTATTATGATTACGGAAATATCTCATTCACGGACAATACCTCAAAAATGTAAGAACATTGAGCAAAAAACATGTACGTCA
This sequence comes from Teleogryllus occipitalis, assembly GCA_011170035.1. Taxonomy (NCBI): domain Eukaryota; kingdom Metazoa; phylum Arthropoda; class Insecta; order Orthoptera; family Gryllidae; genus Teleogryllus; species Teleogryllus occipitalis. Next base: position 10,063 of record BLKR01003404.1, read on the forward strand.
AAAAATCATCGACTCCAATACATCAATGTTTAAAACATCGATATTTTCGTAGAAACTTCGATGTTTTGAAAACATCGACATCCACGTAGCATCCCTACTTCCAGCATCCACGTGCCACCGGTAAGATCCTGTGTGTGTGATCCAGTGTTTCGTCGCCCACTGCGCGGGAGCTGCAGTTGGCGGGTGGATTGCAAGGGTCTAGGTGTGTGAGGGTGGGGATGGGGGGTGACAAACGGTGTCTGCTGAAGGGGACTCGGCTGTCGCGGCGACGCCGGGGCGCGCGCCCGAAAAGGCCAGGTTTTAGATCCTCTATCTGCATTCCTGGGCTCCCGCTCCGCCTCCGCCGCCTGCCCCTGCCCCTGCTCCTGAATAATGCAGGCGCCGCTTGGAATGAGATTAGCGGAGATGAATGGCGGTGCCTAGTGCCTCTGATGAGCCGAAGCGGCGCGCCACGGCGGGTGGGCGGGGGGAGGAGAGGGGAGGGGCATTGCAGGGCGGGGGGTGGTGGCGGGAGGGACGGGGCGGGGCGGCGGGGGCGGGGGGCGGGGGGAGGGGCAGGCGAACAAATACCGGCAGGTAAGCAAGTGCACGGAGGCAGCCGGGATGCCTGCGTCACCTTCACGTTCACGCGAGAAGCTGCGTGTCACGGCCCCATTAACATAAGCACGTGATTGAGAGACGCTGTGGCATTTCCATGGAAACCTCTAATCACCAAGCTCAAGTGGATGCCGAGTGGATAGCTGGAGATAGATTGTTGTGTATGAGGGCTAATCACATTCTTATTTTAATCGGAGAAAGTTTCGCAAACTTTTTCACGGATTCAATCAACTTCCATCGTTATACTTTAAGATTTTCTTTAGGGAGATATACTGTAGAAGCTTTTTGTTTTCGAAATTATTATTGAAATATTGTCAAGGTTATTTTTCTGGTAATTGCTTCGAATGACAAACTTTCAGTGCACATGCTCGATATAGTTTGTCTCTTTTAACTGTTTAAGTTCTCGTAAAATCCTCATTTAAAATTAGTGTATAGAAGTAGAAATTTCTCTACATTGGAGAAATGTCGGTACTCAAAGATGATTTATTCTTCCGTTTCTCCAATCTCTATTTACCGTTTTGTTTCCAGTTGGTTATTCACGCCTTTCGCAGAGGCAGGTCTTCTTTTTTCAAGATGTATTTTTAATGTCGACCTGAATTCTCGCAATTAGCGCCAGCGTTGGAGGGAAGTGTGCTTTGAAATCCGCCTTCACTCCGCTCCTCCAATAAAGCAACATTTAGACAAAAAACGCAAGTTGTGATATTTTCATCTCACTGTTTCTCTATTTTTGTCATGGTTACGTTCGTAACTTTTTCCTCTCCGTGTTAACTCTCATTTGTTCGAGAAGCGAATCGCGTTTTCTTTGTGCAGGGACGCGGGGACACCGACTGTAAAACCCCAGCCGGATAATATTTCACTCTGGGAATACGATCACGAAGAAATGCAGTTGCCTTTTTATTCTTTTTGTTTTCGAGGCTTCTCGCACCTCGCGGGCGGACTAGTCATGCAGCGCGGGGCCGGTTTTATTTTTTCCGCGGCGCGTGTTCCGCATACAGAGAACTGAGAGCGGCAGCGGCGGCCTTCGACCCATCTCCTCACGTTAAACTTCGCCTCGCGATGGGCGCCCTGGCCGACGCCCGATGCATCGCAACGAAGAGTGACCATTCGCTGTAATTCGTTGCCAAGAGCTTGAACATTCTAGTCGTTTAAGGAGAGGATAATATAGGCGGTATTTACGATTTCAAGGTCTAAGCCCGATTTCCCAACAGCTTGTACAGTCAACACCTTTTTGTGCGACTGGTAAAAATGCTCCAGGTTGTACATTCTTGGCGGTGAAGTCTGACGTCGTAAAATTTCAAGCAACAAGCCTGATTACTCAGGGTGTAGCAGTCATCTCACTTTTTGTTATTGTTGTAACAATATCCGAGGCTACAGATTCTTCGCCTTAAAGGTGTCTTCACAAAAACTGCGAATAATTGCGAGTTTTGGTCTGTTCTCAAATCGAAACACCTTCATTGGAAAAGAACAAAGCAATTAATCGAAGCATTACATAACAATAAAAATACACTTACAATTCAAATTGTAATATATTTGAATCTGATTATTGGAATTAGGTCCCATAATTTTTCAAACAATTTTCGACCGTAAGTGATTCACGCCTTTAAACGTGCCATATTTAAAGGAATAAAATCAAATAGTGCATTCGCAGTTTGGGTTTATTCAGTGATGAAAAAATTGAGCTTGCATTAATTAAGCGTGTTCGTAATTGCTTGTTCCGGGAGGTCATTGTGCACTCAGCTACTATGTCCTCCTGGACGCGGGCAGTCAGCATTCCTCGGATCGCCAAGTGCGCCCCTCCGAAACGATCCTCGTAAACCAACGCCTCGCGTCCGTAATTCGCCCGTCGCCCGCACCTGGAGCGCGCTACCACGCGCCGGCCACTCCCAGCTTTTTATTTCCCCGCCGCCCCGCCCGCTCCCGCCCCGCGCCGCGCCGCGCCGCGCCGCGCCGGAGGGCGGGCAAGGAAAATGGAAGATAACGACCGCGGGTCGGCGAAGCGTTTTATTTGGCGGAGATTACCTTCGGCAACGAGAGCCCTCGAGGTCCGCTTGCGCCTGCGCTGCTGCTCCGCCTTGTCCCGCCAGGCCCCGCCTGGCTCCCCCAGCTCACGCCCGCCCCTCCCCGCCCAAGCTCGCCCCTCCCCACCCCTCCCAGCCCCACCCCGCCAAGCCAGGCCCCCGCCAGCCCCCCCCAGGCCCCCGCAGCCAGCCCCGCCAGTCCCGCCCCGCCAGCCTCCCAACAGCCCCCGCCAGTCCCGCCCCGCCAGTCCCTCCCCGCCACGCCCCCGCAACGCCCCCGCCACGCCCCCGCCACGCCAGGCCCCGCCAGGCCCTCGTTCGGAGCGTGCGCGCGCGGGGGGGAGTAGTGTTCGCGATTTTTTCCTTTATTTTCTTTTGGCCTAATTTGCCTCGCGGGAGCCGCTACGGCTGTGGCGAGAACCAAGGAGGGCGTGGCATTCCGCCTCGCCTCGCGCCCTGCCTCAAGCCACTACACAATTACCCTGCCGCCATCCCGGGGCGCGACCCGCACGGCAGCGCGGCGGCGTGGGAGGAGGCGCATTCCACCTCCGTGAATCACGCCGCGTGGCGCGCGCGGTGGGGGCGCAGGAGGACAGATGCAGCGGCGGTGGGCGTTGGAACGGGTGCGTTACCGAAGCGGTAGCACTCGGACGATGCATGGGATGCATTGAAATGGGAGGAAGGTAGGTTTTCGTTTGAAGTAACGACATTTATGGCAGGCGCGAATCCACGGGGGGGGGATAAGGGAAATCCCCCCCCCCAAAAAAAAATTTGTCAGTCAATATACATTTTAATTTGTTACAGGCATTTGAAACATAAATATTTTTACATTAATATTTTTACAACATACAGTAATTCACTAAATAATCATTTTAATATTTTGCTAGAATATTATATTATATAATAAATTATTTGTCATGTTTAAGATATATATTATACACTAGAGAAAAAGAGTGAGAGAAAATACCCCCCCCCCCCAATATACTTTCTGGATCCGCGCCTGTTTATGGCGACTTCATTGGAGCAGAGGGATATGGCAAGGATTGAGAATCTGTGGGGCGAGGAAGTCGTTGGACCATTTTAATTACGGTGAATCATGACTCGTTATTTCATGATTATTGCTAGATTAAGTGCTTTCGTCTTTTTGGAATCTTAAACAAGACTTGAGAACTTGCACTCCATATTAATAAATTTTATTATGAAACAATATTACATTTAAATCATTTTAATTTGCTTTTAAATTGCATTCTTAAGATCATTAACATTTTAATTATTATCTAAGTCAGCTTCTAATTTTGATGTTACAAACTTAATCACGATCAGATCGGAAGAACACGTCAGTCACACAATCTGTAAATCTAGATCAATCAACATTTTATTCGTTCACACGACAATGTATTTTAATAATTTTCCTCTTCAGTCGTTCCATGGAGATCAAAACCCGAGTTGTTTAAGGCGAGGGACATGAGCCGTCACTGGAGAACAGCAACGGCCGCTTTACTTCGGTTTTTCTATAGTGACCGATGACATTAGGTCATTGTGACACATCATTACTTATGACAGGACTGTCCAACTGGCGGTCCTCGGTGCCATTTATTGTGGCCCGCGAAAGGTTATTAGTCAAAAGTGAAAGTCTCTTTCATTCATGTCAGGTTAATATATTGTGCGCCTTGGGCAGGCACCCTGGCGGGGTCAACATCCCCTTAATTTAAAAATAGGTTAGGTTTAGAATTAAGATTTTTTTCTGGTAAATTCAGAAATTTAAAATCACCGCAATGTATTTCACTGTTGCGCATGGTACGACCAGCTATCACGCACGCCCCCCTCCCATTTCAGAGCAGCTGGGCAAACTGCCGAGATCAACAATACGGGGAAGTCGGGTGTGGATCGCCCTAGTAACGAGAATATGCCCCGCAACCACATTAAAGGTTTCAGTTGTGGCCCTTGAGGCCTTGCCTGTTGCACACCCTTGCCTTATGGAATGAATCTTTTAAATAATCCGCATTCTTCTCAACGGGACTCGTGACCTCAGAAATGTGCCTACCACTGTTAAAAAAGTTCATTTAATAAGGCAGGAGGTGAAACAATGATCTACTGTCATCGGCCACTGCAAAAAAATCGACGTGTAGTAAGGCGCGGTGGTGGTAGCGAAGCGTTGTTGAGGAACTGCGACGGAGGCTGTGCGGGTAGTGATGACACATTTTACCAAAACATGGGTACATCGATGTTTCGATACACCGCTAAAGGGTTTTCGATGTCGATGAAAATATCGACGAGAAAACATCGATGTTTAAAAAAAAGAAGTTTTAATTGTAGACAAATAGACATGCTATTTTCCTATCCATTTTTAATTACATCACGTAAAAGGAGTATATTTTATTCTTTGGATAGCATGTTAGTACTATGCAAAAATTATCGAATGTAAAAAATAAAATTAACAGTAACAATGTCGAGTTTTGCTATCGATTTCGTGTTTCACTGTCGACACGCATGGCGATAACATACATTCATAACACGAGTAGCTCCCAAACTTTCTCAGTTTGCACAGGCGAAATGTGCAGCGTGATAAAGAGGATGCCGCAAAAAAACCATATTGCTGTGGATTGTTGCTACTCGACGTGCTTAAACTCCTCTATTTAAAAAAATATTTAAAAAAATTAAAAAAACATGGATGATTTTCCAACAAAATATCGATGTGAAGAAAACATGGAAAGCAAAATATCGATATTAACATTTCGATTTTTCTGGCGCAGCCCTTGCGACTGCGGCCAAAGCGCACGCCGCATTCCAGCGGACCCCTCCCCTCCAAGGCTACGCGATCGTAGACACGCTGACCGCGTGGCCAACGCGCCGGCTGCCAGCCCGCTGGCCTTGGGCGGCCGCGCGCTTGCACGCCCGCGCTCCTCGCGTCGCCCGCGGCGGCTCCTCCTCACTCCGCTTCGGGCGCGCGGTGACTCTCCAATGACCCATTTCTACTTTCCCGATATGCTGTAGAGAGCAAGTTGTTGCTGCGAGGAATAACGGCGATTTTTCTGCAGAAAAACTCTTGTTACGCAGCCCTTGAAACGAAAAAGTGGATAAATCCAGTTGTTCAACTTAGAAAAAAAGTCCTCTAACATGTGTAGCCAGAAACCATGTTTTATGGGTCCTTGATACCGAAAAATCGAATGACGACAAAAGACTATTTGTCCCTCCGTCTGTGAACAACGCTAGCGGCTGAACTCTTCAGCCGATTTTCTCCAAAATGGATATTCCGCAATCGATCTGGCTGATGTGGCGGGTTCTTGAAATTGAAACCGATATTTTATTTTTGGAGGGTACTTTACATGAGGCCCCTGAGACATTTTCCAAAGTTAAAAAAAAAAAAAAAAAAAAAAAAAAGCTCCATCGCTTTTGATTAAATTTTCTTCTTGGATAGTGTGAACAACGATTAAGAGAGTGGTGCAGGTTTCGTGTGGGTTCAAAACACTGATTTTTAGAAAATTGTAAAAGTTCAACATTTTTTTGGCGTCTTCCTAGTACAACTAAAGTATTAAAGATTGAGATTTTTTCCCTTAAGGAAATCGGTTCCTTAAAGATAGATTTTGAAATAAGAACTTGTATAATTTTTTTGTAAATTTATATACTTTTCGCGTAACTGCGAGAAAGTGTAGGCACGAAAGTACGTGCTGTATTGGCACCACTGGTTAGAATTGTTGGAGTCTATATTGTTTTATTCAGAGAAAACGTGGCTGTGGTTGCAATTGCATTCTTAGGAATTGCATACTTTATTTAGAGTTTACATTCTAACCATGTTTACATTGAATGTGGTAAACATTGGAAATTCTTGTCAATATACTAACGCGTGAAACAATAATAGATACCAGAAAATATTTTGAGGTCGGTGACCTTTATGGGATGGAAAGTACGCGAAGAAGTGGATGCAGCCGTAACAAGAAAATGTATGCAACCCTCCCAGCTGCGACACGTTGCGACGTGAGTGACAGTCTGCCGCTCGAGAAAATTCTGAGAAATTAGATAATTAATGGAACTTTATATCATAAGTGGATTATGTTACAAGTGAAGGTTCATACTGTAAAGGAGTTTTTCAATAAATATTCAAGCTTGCTTAAGTACTCTTCGCTACCCAGAAGGAGGACCTTACTTAGGAGGAGAGGGCTGTTTTTGGACGACTTAGATTTTAATTACATTTGACTAAAATGTTGTTTATTAAAAAAAATCTGTTTGCTGCTCATAAAAAGCGTTAGCGAAGTAATAGCTTAGGGACGCATGGAAACTTAAATTTTCTGAATTTATGTTTTCTTATATTGTCTGAATACTGAATATATATTTCAGTATTTATATGAAGTCATATTCACGTACAGTTTTATCACATTTAATTTTAATAAACCATTTAAAAAAACTTAATTTAGACAATTTTAGATGCTGAATACGAATATAATAATATTCCGAACTCCCGAGAGAATGTAAATAAAGTATCAAGTTTTAAGAGATCAACAATGATAACATACATCCTAGAAAAGACTGAAATGATGATTTTGATTGAATTGGTTAGCGTTGAAGGTGAAACGTCGATTCTGTAACACGATACAGACCATAACAGAACAGTCTGTGATGTTTAGAGTGACTGATAACTCTGGACAGGATAACGAATGTATCGGGAATCGCACTCATTTACGATCGTCCAGGCAATATGACAAACTATATCACTTTCCTCCAATTGCATTTTTCTTACTGTTGCACATTCGCACTGGCAATTGAGCCAATGTAAATAAATACGGGTGAGTCGCGTAACTTTAACACCTTCTGTAATTTTCGATGAGATGAAGTTATTGCAATACAGTTTTCACGAAACTACATAAGGGAATGGGGGGCTAATTGATGCATACATTCTTTCTGATTTTATCACGTGTATTTTAAGAGATATTGAGGCAACTTTGTTTGTTGTTTTTTTTTCAAATTGAACTATACATATATTTTTAGTCTATCATGATAAGCGTAAAACACGAATCCGCTGATTTACATATTGTGATATGTTAGATCGGCATTTTCTTCAGTAATTTTTATTTTTTGCAACACGTATTTAACGTATATTGTAACGCTCCGAGCACGTGCTAGCGGGGATCCACTGATGTCGCCATCCAGCGGGGTAAGATTACCGCTACCTCCCGAGCAAAAAAACATGCTCTATACTTACGGGAATTACCTTAGCAGTTGACGCGCCCGGAATCACTAGTAATCAGTCATTTACATTTCGTACTATTTCAGGAATCTTATACATCCGAATTGTATAGAGTGTTGCTGTGTGTTCCTGTCATTTCTTTAGTCGTTCATTATAAGATATGAACTCAAATTTGCTGGCTAATTTTGCGTAACAACTACAAAGGATGTGGAGGTTCTCCGACTGTTTGCGACCGATTGCAGGCCCAATTACGTCTTCGCCTCTCGCATCATTCAGAGAGGTTCAGGCGTTAGCAAGGGCCTACGTCTCCAGAGTCACTGCCGAAATTCAATTTTACACACGCAGTGTCACGCGTGCGCAGGCTTACGAAGGCAGCGTTTCAAAACCGAAGGCAATTAGTTGCGATTACTGTCCGTGCGGCGCGCTTCTTAAGGGCGCCCTGGAGGGCTCTTTGCAGGGCGTCGCGTCAAAAGCGAAGCGGTTGGCGCGGGGCGGGCGGCGGGGTCTGGCCGCGTGCTGGACGCCGCGCCTTTGAAGCGTCGTCATTAGCGGGCGCTGGCACAGATCGCGTCCTCGCCCCGCGCCCCGCCCCCGCCCCCGCCCCGCCGCCCGCCATTGTGTTCGCGTCCCCGCCCCCGCCCGATTCCGCTCCACCGCCACGTGACGACTGTCACCGGGCGACTTCATTACGCTGAAAGCCCCTCCCTTTCAATAGCGTCCTCGTGAGGGAAGGTTTTCTCCGCCTGCCTGGGAACATACAATTTCGTTATTTTACGTTTCCCCCGAAGAGCTGAAATCGCTGGAACTGCTGTTCTTCGTGCGCAGTTGTGCTGCAACGCGCAACTTTCTGACATTATTGCAGTACTAAACCCGTTTTGTTCTGTTGTATTGTCTGCAGAACAATTTGCAGAATGGTCATTGTAATAAAATAAAAATACTTTTATGAATCAAAATAAGATGAGCGTTAAATTCTTATACACTGTAGTCATCACCAGGCGGAATGTTCAGAACAAAGAAACAGAGCTGAGGTTGAAGATATCACAACACTTATTTGTGCCTACCTTCAGCAATGTATTTTAAATTTGATCACTGTGTCGTAATGTATTACGTCAAGAGAGTAGTAGTGTGTTTTCAATGTTGCTTTCTACGACACTATAACTTCTTAGCTTTTCGTCTTGCATTTTGTTATCTGTAAATAGGAATGATTTAAGCAGGTGATTGGCCTGTTCCCTGTCTTCAACCCCGCTGACTTGGCTGAATATAGATGAAAGGTGGGATTGCCATGCAACACTACCTGAATATATGAGACTCGTCGTTTTCGTAAACTCTACTTTGCATGCAATTTTTTTCTTGGAGTTTTTGGGGCTATTCCAAAAAACTGACGTCTTGCAGAAGATAAATATGAAGCTTAGAAACATTTTCGTATTTTATCCGAATGTCTGAAAACGGTAAGAAAATAAAACGAAAGGAAATAGAACATGGAATTATGAATGGGTAGTGCTAGAGTGCGAGTCCACGTAGTATTGTTATTGAATAGTTCAAGGTTTACTGGAAAAGACAAACATTCAAATAAGAAAACTATGATTGTAGTCGTTTTAAAGAAGACATTCAACCTCATTTGTGAGGTTCTCTTCAGTTTCTGTCATAGTATGTTATGTACATGTGTTCAAAATATAAACGTAAACATAAGGATTCCACATTGTAGGCTTGCAACTCCTCATAGTTTATGATGAGTATGCAATATAGTTACCTAGATTATGAGTAACTGATGAGTTGCTACCCTACAATATGCATTCCTTGTGTTTACGGTTAGAGTTTTAACATGTGTACTTAACCTCATACTACGACAGAAATTGAACACCTCACAAACGAGGTTGAAACGCCTTTCAAGTACATATTTTTTTACTTGACCGGAATCATGTTCTTTTTTTGTTTGAAAGTATTATTCTTGTGTAAGCTGACTCCTTGAATAATCTAAGAGAGGCGTGGGGGGAGGCGGCTGCCGTAATTAGCCGTCGCCTAATCGATGTTCCTGCCGACGCAGATGCAACGCAGACGCGGGCGGCCGTGCTCCCCCGTGCGTGCCAGCCTGCCTGCGAGGGGGCGCGGGCTAATTTCGCGTGCCTGGCCCTCGAGAGCCGGCGAGGCTGGCGGCGTGCCAGCGCCGGAGGGGGGCGGGGCGGGGCGGGGCGGACGGGTTTCCCCGTCGCATGCAGCCCGCCAAAGCGCTGGCGCTCCACGGCGTGCCGTGGGGGAGCACGCGACCTGCAGCCACAAATCGCGCGGTGGAGCGCCGCGCCCCCCACCCCCACCCGCGCCGGTTGGAGCTGGGACGTGTTCGGAGATCCATAACAGACACCGCTCTCCCTCTCCCTATTTCTCTGTCTCTCTCGTAGGACTTTCCGCCTGCGTATGCCTGAGCTGTCGTGACTCAGCGTTCACCGCTGTACAGCATGATGGATGTCCGACTCGGAGACGTCTCCCGGTGAACGCCGCTTGCTCGCGTGGTGGCGAGCGAGAGTTGAGAGCGAAGCCAATAATTCCTGCGAGGACGCCGCGCGCGCCGTCGGCCGTTCGAGGACGGCGGAGCGAAGCCTCGGAGGCCGCGCTCTGGAGGGTGCTCATCGCCCGCCGCCCGGCCAAGTCGCGTTTCCGTCTCCAGATCCTCCGCTTCTTCGCGGTTCACTTCTCGTCCGCCTCGCCCTGTTTGGAGTGGTGTGCTGCGCGGTGCGGTGCGGTGCGGTTCCCCGGGCGTTCGGCGGCAGGCGCGCGGGCGCGGTTTGAGGAATCGGATCGGAGTTGTTGGAGTGTTTATCCGCTTAGTCGCTTGGCGGAGAGGAGCGCGCCCTGCCGCGGCGCGCCGGCGCTCGCCAGCAGCCGCGCCGGCCACGAGAGCCCTCTCCGCCCGCGCAGAACGAGGCAGCCGCGCCGCGGAGAGTCGGCGCTGGAGTGGGCGTTCTTTCCAGTGCGAGAGGGGGCGTACTTCCCAGAAAGCGGCTGAATGTCGCGCTGAAGCGTTTGATTTCAATTAGGCCTTGCGTAACGTGTTGCTTTCATTAAACAATTTAATTGATATTGGGCACTATTTAACAACTGTATCTCGTGTGAAAATAATATACTATTAAATGAATTTCTTATTGGCAGATAAAACTGCATCAATGTGAAGTTGCTTCAATCTTATAAATCAACACTCTCAAAGTCAGTTTCACTGAATCCCTGAAAGTTATTTATTACATGCGTACGTTCAAAATAATGAAGAAACACTGCATTTGTTATTGATTGAGTGACTGGCGCGTCAACTGCTAAGATCATTCCCGTAAGTGCAGCGTAAGCGCATGGTTTTTATTGCTGGAGATGGCGGTGATCTTGCCCTGCTGGCTGGCAAGATCCGGTACCAACCTACATCGGATTGGGGGTAGTTGCCCAACCAGGTATCTCCCACCAGCGGGGCACCGTCTCAAACTCGACAAGCTCCACGTGTCCGACTGAACTCCCGATATGTATGGTAGTGTAGTGAATGTAAGGGTAAGTGTGTGTAAGTAAGGGATGAAGATAGGATAAGGAAGCAGAAGGAAAGATCGCGCGCGATCCGTGGCCCGTTTTTAGCGGTACTATACCGGCATTCGCCTGGAGTTGATCGGAGAAACCACGGAAAACTACCGATCAGAGCACCCGGCCTCTAGAATTCTCGTCCAAACAGCGCCTAAATTCGACCTAGCTGACAAACTAGTATCAAAAATCCTGCCACCGTGGGGATTCGAATCCGAGGACATCCCGGTCAGAGGCTCTGCTGTGATGCATCAGTAATAAAATTTGCCCCGTTATGACCTTTGCTGTTAAGAGCGCTCCATTCGAATGGGCGACAGAACTGGCAAAAATCAGTAAATTACAATGGCACTTGGCGCTGCCATTTGTTAAGGTCTTTTGATGCGGTCACCCTGAGAGGGAAACGTGCTTGCGGACAAGTGTACCGGCGGCGGCCATACTTTTCTTTTTCGCGCTGTCTGGAATGTTCGCCCGGGCAGGTGAAACCCGTTCAGCCCGACTAACAGCATTGTTCGCAGAACGGGCGACGGCGGCGGGGGCGGGGGCGGAGGCGGAGGCGGGAGCGAGACGAGCGCCCTTGAGTCGGCGCCAAGCAAAAAGCACGTCTCCGCCCCCGCCCCCGCCCTCCTCTCCTCCACGACTGCCTCTCCCCGCGCCCCGGCACTTCGCTCAGCGCCCCGCACTCTGCCTCTTCAACTCGCCCAACTGCGAAGCCCATCAGCGCGGCCACGCCTCGGCGCGGGCGGGCGGGCGGGCGGGCGGCTGTCGCTGCGGGGAGACGTCTTCGTCACAAAAGAGCTGCATCTACGTGCGGCAAGTGTGAAGTCGCGTATGCAATGCATACCAGCAGCTTCCCTACCCGCGTTGTGCGAGCGCGTTCATTCTCTCTGTTGCTTCTTATTACATGGCTGCGAAAATGAATGGCGTCGTGAAAACTATCAAGAGGCAAGACTTGAATAGTAGTGTTTGATAATTACAGGGAATGCCACTGTCTACTTATTTATTCTCCTGGTGTCGAGTGTGAAAATTGTTTTTTTGCAGTACATTTCATTCAAAGGACATATTGTGAAATACTCCATTCAGGATTTTTTTTTCTTGACTGTCTGTTGCGTGAGATGGCAAAATGACCAGTGCAACACAAAATCGTGGATATCGAGTACAATGCGGTATAGTCTACTGTTTACTGTTTAAATTAAAATGTAAATCTCCCGCGAATATAAATTGCGAAATTAATACGCTAGATGATACTCTTCTATTGGCGAATTCGATGCAGCTATTTAGTTGGTTAGTTTCACTAGAATTGTTTTGGAGTACAATTTCCCTGAGTAACATTTCTCTGGCGTGAAAAATTTCAGAAAATCATCCAGCGTAAACTACACGAAAATCACTAATTCCCGAATGCTGTGTAGTATTTTATAACTTGGAAAGCATTTTATCTTTTTTGCTTTTTAAAAATTCTGTAGTTGTTTGAGGAGTGTTTTAAAGTTATTGATGATCGACCGGGTAAAAATTAAAATAAGCCCCTTTTGCGGAGTGGAAGGTCCACTTTACTCCCACCCCCCAGAGGCAACATAATTTTAATTGGAGAATCACCTGCCATCAATATTCCTGGTATTTTAATCTCGGAGGCATTGCTGACGAGACCATTGAAATCCACCCAACAATTAAACATACTGCCTGAGGATTAATATGCAAATCAAAATGTCATTTAATCATCAGACTCATCTATTATACTTACCAGAGTTAACTATTAGTTTTTGATACCAGTGAATGAAACCCGTAGAACACTGATCGACATGTGTAATATTAATTTCAAAAACTACATAATTACAGAAAACCATTTCTCTTAGTATGTGTGAATTCAACGATAGATTTAAATAATGTTACATCCTGTCTCTCTTAGTATTTTCGGAGTATAAAGTATACATCCATGAATGAATCCACCCACGTCCACTAATTAGATATGAATCAGTTTCCATTTCCTATTGAAAGTTTATAAATATTTTAAAAAGAATAATGTAAGAAAAATCATGTCCCAATATTTTCGATTATTTAGAAAGATTTTGTAATTTCCAAGATAAATTGTATCACCATTTTTGTGAAAAGAAAGATGAAAGGAAAGATTATAAGCATTTTAACAATTACAGTAACTCATTGTGAAATATCATTTCTCTGTAAATAGACCATGTATTTACTACCACGGGTTATTGATAGCCGCGATTTAAAGCAAAAAGCCCGAGGAACAAAGGAAATGAAGCTGTTTCATAAGATGCCGCTTTAACGCTGATGCTCGAGCGTCTGCATCGGAGAAAAAACCAACCGAAATCTCAGCGGAGCACTCCCCTAAGGATATTCCGAGTCTGCGTTTTAAGTTCCGTCTCCTCGCTATCCACTGCGCCCCGCCCACTCACCGTGCCTCGGTGCCCCTCCCGGCCCCGTTTGGCGTGCTGCAATCGACGCCCCCTTGCGCCTCAGCTGTGCCGATTACTTCCGGGCTGGCGCGAAGGGAGTTGGAAGGGACCGAGTGGGGTTGTGGCGGGGCAGGGAGGGTGGTGTGCGGAGGGTGGATTTGGGCGGCGTGGGGGCCGCGGGGCGGGGTGGGGCGGGGCGGGGCGGGGCGGAGCCGGAAGGAGCGTGGCGGAGCGGGGCGGAGCGTGGCGGGGCGGCGCGGGGCGGCGCGGGGCGGCGCGGGGCGGCGCGGGGCGGCGCGGGGCGGCGCGGGGCGGCGCGGGGCGGCGCGGGGCGGAGGCGAGGGTACGCAGTAAAAGACGACGTCGCCTGCAGAGCGAGGGGCGAACGCAGGGGCCGGGGGGGGGGAGGGAGATGCGCCGGGAAAGAGATCAGGGGCGTGATCTCGAGGCGAGGGACCCGGCAGAGGAATGCCCAGGCGGAGGTCGGCAACTTCGCTCGGGACGGAGGCGGCCAGCAAGGAGGTCAACTGCCTTCAGCTATCTTTGGTGCAGTTAATTGGAATCATGAGGGAACAGCAATGATTCATCAGAATATGATGGTATTAGTTAATTAACATTCTAATTGCGTGTGAATAAAAATGGATCATAAATATACACGGATCGTTATGTGTTGTAATTAGAATTTGAAACAACTTACTACCTTGAAAATAGAAATGCTTATTTTTTACTTTAATTTGAATTGATGCGTTATTCATTAGTTGTATTCATTGACGATCAGATGAGAAACATAGAGATTGCAATCTGAGTTGTAATGTTTACAAATAAGAGGTAATAAATAATACAGTGCTTCGAAGACTTAATTTCCAAACATAAATCGGTCAAAATTTACTAGTAAATAAGATTTTAAATACGAACTACACATACTTAGTTTCTTTGTTTTCATAATCAGATAATTAAGAATAATAAATAAAGAGCGGATTTCTGTGATTTTGCGTATTTTGGCCGTTGCTTCAGGGCATAGCTAAGTGAAAAAAAGAAATACAAAGAACTTCACTAAGGTGTGTGTTTACTTCCATTATTTCTCTGGCAAAGTAAGCTAGACTATATTATGTTGCTTAAAAATATTTTCATTCCAAGCGTGCTTCTCCTGAATTTTATCAAGAAAGGAAATGAAATATTGTTAATTTAATTGCATATTAACGTGCACATTTTAGAACTTTTAGGGCAAATGCATATTTTTACAAGCATATTTTAAGATTTGTTAAGGCATAAAAATCCTTTCCCTAATAATAAAAAAGATATTGGTAGTGATGAAAAAAAATCTCTCACCGCTCTGAAAAAATTCCAGAGTTGCAGAGGAGAAATTTCCTGAGTCCAAAAGAGCAATGTAAACTTACGCACGGGGCATAGACGAGTGGGTAGAATTCTTACACCCTGCTACGTACGCGAGCTTCAGTGCTGTGCACATACGCGCGTGGATAGTCACAAGACCGCAAAGGAAAGGGAAAATGTTCTGTGTGTGCGCGCGACATTTCAATATTTGAGGCTCCCTCGCTGCTTCCCGGAGCATTATTTCAGAGAGCCAGCTGGAGTGCGCGCCTCAACAGACGGACTGCCTCGAGCTGCCGAATGGCCACGCACCGTGGGTGGCTCGAGAAGAGCACTTGCCGCGTTCTCTGATCCTTTGCCTTCTCCCTTAACGGCCGCGCCCTCCACCTCCGCTGCCACGCCCTTTTCGCTCGCCCCGCTAAACAAACAGCTCTCTCAACACAACCAGAGAGGGATACGGTACGTCTATCACCATAGAGTAAAGAGAAGAAACTCTTTAGTCTATGCTATCACTATGAAAAAGGAAAGCGTTGTGATGCTAGTGAAAGGACAGACAGGAAGGATAAATACTGGGAAAATGAATGCGATGTAAAAATGGGACGTACAGGAAGTGGAAGATCTTCAGTATCTGAGAGTAACCCCATCATTAACAAGACATTAATGCAAGAAAGAAGATTCAAAGGACAATATCAGAAAAACAAGAACTATTGAAAGATTTAAATACAAGTAGGAAGAGAGTAGGTCAGAATTACTAAAGAGGAATTTGGAAAGTGTGTCGTCTTAAAAATTTGAAAACTTTAAGAACTTTGAGAACTTTCAGAATACATAAGATTTCAGATGCAATCGTGTTCGCTGTTTGAAAAATAAAGACGAAATATGGCTTTTAAAAAGTGTATTATTTTAACTAATCGTTAGTATGAAAGTCAGTTTGTAATGTGAATATTCTTTTGAGGAATTTTCCTTTGACAGAATGTTTTACAAAGACTAAAGAGTATTTAAAAGGCATTTCTATTTAAAATGCTCTATCGAGATCCGGGGGAAAATGTTATGCAAGTTATAAATACTATTAAGTTCGTCAGAGAGTTGGAAAGTTACAGAAAGGGATAGCAAGTGAGTGCATATTTTTTAAATTTAACTTCTGATTTCGTTGTGTCACCTTCACAACCTTCGACAGCAACTCGATAGCATTACGACCGGTGCTTCCTCTGTGAAGTAGAGTTCTCCGGCCGCGTGCGGAGGCACAGTGCAACGCGATCGCCCAGCGCGTGTGTGCGCGTGCCCGTGTTGAAGGCGCGGGGCGTGCGTGACGCAAGCTACTCTCCCCCCGGGGCCTTGCATTTCGTGCTTGCCGGCATTCACGCACTAACGGGGAATCCCCCATTCCCCCCTCCCCACGCCGGTTGCCAGCGCCCCCTCCAGGAGTAGCGGAGTTGGGATCGTAAAGAGGGTGTGTGTAGAGGTGACCGAAAGAGCACGGAGATGTTTAACGTGTGACCATAGGCTTTCTAGCTGTGATTCAGTTCGCAGAGTGTGAAGTCCAAAGCTGCGGCTTGAATTGCGTTAATCCACGCGGTTAAGTAGAGCGTTTCTTTTACTTCGTTTCCCTTGTTCCCCATTAAGTCGGACCGGAGTGCATCAATTGACGTCACTGCAGCGCCTCTGACCGAGAGGTCCTAGGTTCGAGTCCCGATGGCGGCAGGAGTTTCGACACTAGCTTTTCTGCAAGGTCGAATTCAGAAGCTGTCTGGAGGAGAATTCTAGCGGCCGGCTGCACTGATCGGTAGTTTTCCGTGGTTTCTCCGATCAACACCAGGCGAATGCCGGAGCAGTACCATAACAAACGGGCCACGGACCGCGCGCGATCTGTCCTTCCTCTTCCTTGTCCTATTCTCATTCCCTTGGACACACACACTCTTCATTAGCATGCACGTCGCTACCACACATGCCGGGAGACCTGTCTGGGACATAGAACTATTCCCGGCTGGGGCGGTTCCCCGCTAGTGGAAGATATCTGGTTGGGAAAACCCCGTTATTCGACAGTAGGTCGGCGCCGGATCTCGCCATACAGGGGGGAAAGACCACCGCCACATCCCGATGAAATAACATGCTCTATACTCACGGGTCTAATGACCTCAATAGTTTACGCGCCCGGAATCATCAATCAATCAATCATCTCACTAAGTTGGGTCACTGCACGATGTAGTTGGTCACAGAGCTGACTTTCTACCTCTGGTCATCGCATTTTAAATACCGGTCGATGCATGAATTCCGACGTTTCCTTCATCTTTCAATTCATTGCTTGATTATTGAAATTATATCATCACCGATTTATCAAAAGAATTTTCTTGGATGCGGCCAAAGAGGCTAGGAACTGAGGCCGTCCACACTCACCCCCGCGATCAC
Organism: Teleogryllus occipitalis; assembly: GCA_011170035.1. Classification (NCBI taxonomy): domain Eukaryota; kingdom Metazoa; phylum Arthropoda; class Insecta; order Orthoptera; family Gryllidae; genus Teleogryllus; species Teleogryllus occipitalis. The sequence continues at coordinate 27,549 of BLKR01003404.1, forward strand.
TAGGGCCAAACAATTCATTCATCAACTGGCTCCCTCTCAATAAACCAATCAGATACTTAGGACTGAACATGGACACAAAACTCAATTGGAAACAGCATATAGATGCCAAAATCACGCAAGCCAGAATCAGATTAATACAATTGAAGCCATTAATATACAGATCCAGCCCATTATCTTACAATTCAGCTTTCAAATATACAAAACAATAATAAGACCCTTGCTATACGCCTGCTCAATCTGATTAAATGCAGCAAAAACCAACCAAAGGAAACTTCAAATAAGACAAAATCAGTATCTCAGAATTATTTCAACGCTCCCTGGTATGTCACCAATAAACAGTTACATAATGAATTCGACCTAGAGACGTTTGACGATCACATCACCTATCTAGCTACCAACTTCTCAAACATATCCCAAATCCCTTCACTATCAGTTCACAGACTCGGGAAAAATCGATCACATAGAACCCGTATACAAAATAGGTTTCCATTCCACATTATCATTAAAAAATTCTCTGAATTAGATCCCGACTAGAGGAGCCCCAAGGGTAACCTCAACCTCTGCATTAGTTTTACGTTTTAATTTAAGTTAGCTGTTAAGCCATCCAACATATGTAGAGTTATTTTAAACTGAGCTATGAATTCACCATCTATGTAAATAAATGAAAAGAAAAGAAGGAACTGATGTTTGTAATAATAAAGCTCTGTTTCGTCTGTCATATCGATTGGATTATTTTGTCGTGCGGTAGATGCGCAAATAAAAAAAATATAAGACTGAAGAAGCTTCTTGTTATACTGCAGTTTAAGCGAATTTTCACAAATTAACAAGAAATAATACAAGTGGCTTGCAACTCAGTATCTGTTCATGTAATATATTTCGTTTTCAGGCCAGTTAAATTTGATTAAATACTCAGCTAGTAGTACAACCAGTAATTGCGAAAATATATGCGGGAATATTGACACCACGTAAAATAGAGATAATTTGTTTGATACATAAGTTAATTGCCTCCCATTTAAGAGGCTGAGACATTTTCTTGATTATTAGCATATACTACAGTCCATTAGCACTTTTGTGTGTGTAGCAAAGTTTGTTTCTTTTCAGGTCTTAAATTGACAAACAGTTCCTAACATTACGTAGTCATTAAGCAGTTTTCAAAATTACATTCGAGTTAGTAAGTAAGAAAATATTTGTTATCGTTTTAGTAAAACTGGTGGTAGTCCGTGAAGATAGTGGCTGACTGTTCCCAGTTGCAGGCGGGATCTCGTGGTGTGTCTTGTTCCGTGTAGCGAGACTCGTCATTGTGTGTTTTTCGATTCCTTGAGCACTTATTTGTGTGTAAACACGCGACGATAAGGAACCGCGAGGAGCTGGACGTGCCGGGCGGGGCGGGGCGGCGCGGGGGGCACCCGGATGCACCTGCGTGTTTCTGAAGGTCCTCTGTAATCTCGCGTCAACACAAACACTGGGCGGCGCGACGCAACGCGACGACATGTCGCGCCATGTCGGGCAGGAGGGAGTGCGCGTGTGGGAGGAGGGGGGAGAGGAGAGGTCGCGAATTTCGCGGCCCGACCTCATTGGAGGGCGTCGCCCCCAGACGCCCGCCGGCCGTGGAGGGGGACACGACTGGGCTGCGCTCCCCGCCGCGTGTCCCCCTTATCTGGCGCCGGCGCTGCTGACTCGCCGCTCTCCTCCCCTGGCCGTCGCGCGGGACGAGCTCCCCATGCGCGGAACGGAGGTGGCGACTGCGATAGCGAAGGTGGCTGCCGCGCGAGGAACGTGTGCAACGGCTTCCTTTCTGATACTCCTCTAAGACTTTTCATGTGGTGGATGAAATGCGTTCAAAACAGTCATTACTTACTATTACGTTTATTGAGCCAATGGCATCAACTGATGTCACGGCAGCGCCTCTGACCGGAAGGTCCTAGGTTCGAGTCCTCACGGCGGCAGGATTTTCGACACTGGCTTTACAGCTCAGCCGCTGTCTGGAGGAGAATTCTAGCGGTCGGCTGCTCTGATCGGTAGTTTTCAAAGGTTTCTCCGATCAACACCAGGCGAATACCGGAGCAGTACCCTACCAAACGGGCCACGGATCGCGCGCGATCTGTCCTTCCTCTTCCTTGTCCCATCCTCTCCCCTTACACACACACACACACACACACACACACACACACACACACACACTTACACTAACAATCACTACACTACCACATATTCCGGGATGCCAGTCGGGAGCTTAGAGCTGGTTGGGACGGTGCCTCGCTGGTGGGAGAGTCCTGGTTAGGGGGAAACCCCACTAGCCGACGGTAGGTGGGCGCCGGATCTCGCCATCCTGCGGGGGAAGATAACCGCGCATCTCCCGAGAGAGAAACATGCACTACACTAACGGGACTTATGACCAAAGCAGTTGACGTGCCCGGAAACACGAAAAAAATCAAATCAATCAAATTGAGCTAATGTATCCCTGTTACGAATCCTTTATAGGCTTTTTCGATCGTCCTCATGGACCACTGAAAGCTATTATGATTCTGGCGAAATGACTTCTAATAGTTGTCCCTGAGTACGTATCGAATAATTATAGAATAGCTCATGGAGGAAGCGATAAGAGTATGATGTATTGTGGCGGCGGCGATTGCGCTGGCATAGGTTGGCTAAATGACCTGGAAGTAATGCATAGGATCCGTCATGCGTCGTGTACGTGGAGGGTCGATAGACGTTGCCCATGGCCGTGGCAGTGGAGACGGCGAGTGTCAGTGGTTGTGCTAGCGATGGTTACGATAATGTGACGTCACGAGCAACAGCTGAAGTTGGCCGAAGCAGTAGTGAATGTGAAAGTGGCGGAGACGGGTATAAAGCCTGGTGGGTTCAGTTGCGCTCGTGATGTCAGAGGTAGTTACGGCTGTCGTGGCTGCCCATGCAAGTAGCGTATTGCAATTCCATTCGTTGCGTGTGTGGTTCATCAATTCCCTTTCCGATATGCGTTTTCCACCTAAAGAATCTGCTCATTACGATATCTTTTGTTTTTTCAATCATCTGAAGTCGGTTGTTTTACGTCGCGTTCACTTATAATCGAATGCTCTCTGATGCCACGGCACGTGAAAGTTGCTGCTCTGGATCTCTCCCTGTTCAAACATACCGCCGCATCTGCTTGAATTCGTTCATTGAAAACACTCGCTCATTCAGATGCGCTGTCAAAGCAGCGCCGCCGGCGTAGTCTGCAAATCGCTTCTTCCTAACTGGAAATGCCATTTCTGAGCCGAATAAACGGTCTGTTTGGCGACGTTTCGTCTTTTGTGTTTCCTGATAGAATTCCGTTTGCTTTAGGCGTTTCGATTTTTCTGCAGAACGTACAATGGAAAGTAGTAGATTGAACAGTGTTAAATGAAAGAACAGCGTCGAAATCCGGGTTGAATACTTATTGTTGATCAACTCTCTAGTAGTATTGGCTGTAGAATCTTTGAATATGAAGTAAATGAAGAGAATCAAGCTCAGAGTGATTAAAAGCTTTTGGAATAATACTCTTTCTGAAACTTATTAATTTGAGTAACAGAATTTTGTTTTTCTTGAGAGACATGTTATTAACAATACCACCTACAATATCGCTTCATCGATTAACTCCCGGTAGTAAAACTGCTTTCTGAAACCGGTTGATCATTGTCTTATCGCCTTTGTTTTAAAAGATAACCTAGAAGATGAGCTGGAACGGGGTTCGTGAATGGTTCATTTGATATGGCTTCAACTTTCTCAGATCGAACCTAAGGAAACACCAATTACTAGAAGTGTCTAATTTCCACTTCGCGAAATGCTTCAGTGGATCGTGAGCACGGCAGATTATTCACAGCATCCTTCGTCCCAATCTGCACGGTGGATAGATTTTGCGCAGCGGGGAACGTAGGGGGGGGGGAGAAGCAGTGCCGGAGCTAGACAATTTTGAGGTCGGGGCAATTATGAAACGTTGCCCCTCCCTTAAATTCAAAATGTGAAAGTTGTATAAAGAAACTAACTGGACTATTTTATTTCCAGAAATGACAAAACTCCAACGATTAGGTAGAAAAAATTTAGAAATATATTTTAAGCAATAGTTTTAAGTAAAAGTATTTAGTAATGGAATAATACAATTTCCACGGTGAGCATAAAACGCTTTTGTGTTCAGTGTTTAATAAAATCACTTGTTAAATACATGAAATAATAAATATGTTTTTCAGTACAACCTATTGTAATGCTAGCGTCTTTTGATTCATTTCATAGAGTCCTACCTTACAAATAATGACTGTAATTAACTGTTTAAGTTAAAAAATAATTGAAAATATTATGGAATATTAGACTACTGTACCGCGACTTATAAAATTACGATGGCGATTTTCTCTAGTTCTGATTTATTTTTCAATTTTTTACTATTTTCTCTTATCAGTCCCCCTTGGGGCCTCGGGCCATCGCCCGGTCTGCCCATGCCTAGCGCTGGCACTGCGAAGAAGGATGGAGTGGGTAGGGGAGAAAAACCGCATTGGCAGCATTCTCTCGTCCTCACTTGCTCTACACTCCGTTCATTATCTCCTTGTGCGGGGCCGTTCAGCGCATTCCATGCGCCGGGGGGAGGGGAGGGGGCACCCACCGGTGACACCACCGCCACCGCCACCGCCGCCGCCGCCACCTCCGCCACCTCCGCCACCGCCGCCGACAACTCCGCCGCCACCACCGCCGACACCGCCGCTCTGCTTCGGCCCAACAACCTGCGCTTGGGTGGGAAGGGCGTCGTTGGCATGCATTGCACCTCGTGCGCACACATGCGCGTACGCGCATACACACACACACACACACATACACATACACATACATTCACGCGCGCGCTAGAGGCACGAGAAATGCGCCACGCCACGCCACGCCACTCCGCTCCGCGCCACGCAGCGCCTTCGCGCGCGGAATCGCAGATGGGTCCTCGCCGGAAGGCCCCGCCCCCACCGCCGGCCCACTTCGTGCGTTTTGGCGCGCGCCGGCGGACTGGTGATTCGTATGTACCACAAGGACACATTCCCTCGCGTCGGCTCTTTCGGCAGGTGCGTGCGTGGGTGTGGTGTGTAAGGTGTGTCGAAGCCGTTTCGACATTCTCGCATTCTCTCCGTGGAGTGAGTGCGTCCGTGTGTGTTGAGCTTTTGACCTCTTGTCATATTTGACGTCGTGTGTTCTCGCCCACTGTCGTTTCAAGGATGATAAGAACACAATGGATCAACGGAGTATCGTCGTACACTCATGGCAGGGTGTGAAAAAGAAAGTGTGCTGTTGAGGTTTAATGATTGTCTGGTACAAGGTCTCTCTACACTTTGAGCCATGTAAGCTTACCATATGTTGCTCGCGGTGTGATGGTTGTAAACGATAGATACTATTTGACTTGCTTAGTGTGAGGTCTTCAGCGGGTATTTTCATGTTTAGAAGTTTAATTTGTGGATTGCGAGTTTTTAGTTTAGTGAGCATACATTTCAAACATTCTGCAGTTGCTCGGCAGAGAAAGTTACGTGAAAATCTACTGATTAAAATATTTGTTTAAAGTTTTTGGGCTTTACAAAATTAGCTCTAATTACTGCCAATCTTATGAATCAAGTCCTAACTATCATGAAAATATCGGAAAGAGGGTACAGCACAGTGCTTTACAAAAGTACACCTAGTACCATTAAAATCATCAAACATACCTGTTTTTCTAAATTTTTCAGATGATCGTAGAGAAAACGGGCTAAAATTGTTCCAAACGATTGGTCTTGTTGAGAGGAACCGAATAAGCGATTGATCGTCTCTTTAACACAAGTCAGCAAAAGCAATCCGTTATTTAAAAACGTAGGGAGATAGGTTTCTCAGAGAAATTTCTTAGATTTTTCTGGATAGATCCGGAAGAAAATTGTCAGTACTCCATCAGGAGGCCGAGGAGATTCGAATGGCACCTCATTTATCTCGTTCGATAGACAGAAAGTGGTTAAACCGTGAGTGATAGACAGAAAGATGCACTGACACAGATTACTCGATAACTCTAAATAAATAAACAAACAAACCTAATTAATTAATTAATTAATTAAAATAAATTTCTATATTGGTGGCGAGGCTCAGGCCATTTAGCCTGCTCTTGCGCCTGACCACTTTCAAAATTTATATTACAGTAGTACATAATAAAGGAAGTCATTCAATAAAATACGCACACAATTTGGATGCAGGTTTTCACATGGATGACAGGAGTGAAAGCGAGGGAGGACGAGTTTGATAGAAAATCGGGAAAGAATCGTAATGAGAGGAACGGTAGAAAAAAAAGGAGAAAAAAATCAGTGAAATGTTAATAAGTTCTGCTAATTGTTTCATGGAGGTTTTGAAGAACCTAAAATTACGTACGTATTTTTGAATTTCTCCTAGAAAAACTAGAAAGGGAGGGAATCTCGTCAGCATGCAAGCGAAAACACATCAAGACAAGAGTTCAAGCCCTGAGAGAAACTGGAAACATTGAGAGATACTAGTAAATGATTTTGCGTGTATTTAATAATAATAACAATAATTATTATTATTATTATTATTATATGGTAAAGTGTCGTAAAACTATTTGGTTCTTAAATCAGGTAAAAAAATATATTGGGATTTGCTCCTCTGTTGTTCCATTTCTCTCATTTTATGTTGAAATAACAAGCCACATTCATGTATTGAGCCATGTTTTGCTCGTTTAATGAAGTGAGAGGAGTGAGTTTTGACGTGATATTTGTATCTATTTTTATTTCATTTTCTGAAATAATTGCCCTGATAGAAATGGAGTGAGCGAGTGTGCTTAATAATTCAGAAGATAGTTTATAGAAGGGGCTCATGTCGCATTGCAGTCCAAAAGGTGGCAATGGAAGAGACAGCGTAAATGCTGAGAGGACCTGTCGCCGCCCTTGGTGTTACCCGGCTTTCTCGCCGAATTTCGGAGGAACGCCGGGCGCCGACAAATGAAATTCCATTACAGCGCTCAATATCTCGCTTGACCCACAAGAATGTCCGGAGTTAATAAACACAGGCGGGAACGGAGGAGCTAGACGAGATGGGATGGGTGAATATTGCGCGGGGGGGGGGGGCGTACAAATTAAACAGAGCTCGGGGGAGCACTACGAGCGGTTACGAAACACAGCATGTGATGGTGACACTGAATGTAACCGAGATACAAAGGGCAGGCGATTACATGACCTGACCAATATGAAAAAAGTTTACTCACATCACCTCAGATGTGTTTACGACGAAACCTCTCGTCGTACTATTTTAAAAAGTTGATAAGTGCAGGCACATTCACAATCTTCATTTTGTTTGCTAAGCAACCAACATGAGATCCTGTCCAAATGGGTTGTTATTTTGAAATCTGGTAAAAGATTCTCAGAATTTTGGTTTGTTCTCTCTATTTCTTTCTCATCCTAGATTTCTGCTGCATCAATGAATCTCTTGAAAAACATTCATCAAGGATAGATTTATATTAAATATTAATATTACATAATTTGGAATCATCCTGTCCGGAAATGACGAATTTCTTGTAGGTTTTTGGTCTTTTCACGTTGATGTGTAACGCTAGAATAATGAGAAAATGATATCGGTTTGTGAAGTTGAAATTCATGTAAACGATCATGCGATTTTAAAACGACAATCACTGTCAAAAGTGTAAGCGATTGTTCATTTTAAAATTATTTGTGTGCTATCTTGAAGTACATCTTTATGTAATGGATTAGCGTGGAGTTCGGGTTATTTGGAACTACCTCTGAGGGAATACCTAGCAAGGATGTGTTTGGAGCGCCTGATGTCTGCGTGTACCGCTTAATACTGCCTGCTAACCGGTATCCACCCATGCATGCCGCGTGCAGCAAGTAAGAGAGGAGTTGGCGAGAGTAGACGAGCTTGGAGCATTTGCCGGCAGCTGAACTTCGTGTTCTCTGCCGCCGTCTGCAGCTGCCTCTCCCCTTCTGCCTCTTCCTCCCCCACCCGCTCTCTTCCCTCCCGCCACGCCCCGTGCTGCCACGCTCCCGCGCCGTCGCCGCGGCCCCCGCGCCGCCGCCCTCACCGCCGCCGCCACCGACCGAGTTTCCACGCGGCCAGTGCGGAGGGCTTTACGGGATTAGAGCGGAGCGAAAGAGCGATCAATGGTCTCGGGCGGGGGCGGGGGCGCGGGCTGGAGGCGGGGAATGAAGTCGCGTGCGTCTCCGCCGCCTCCGCAGACCGGCCTCTGCGACGGTGAAAGCACTCTCGTATACAATGAAATGTAGGATACACCGTAGACATTTCTATATTACGTTAAATGTAAAAGAACATGAAAGTAATTTTCGTGTATGTAAATTAAATTGAATGTACACAAGTAAGTTAACAGTCGTACGTACGTACGTACGTCGAAATGTACGTTGATTTTAATTTTAGCATTAAATTTATCGTTAAATTAATTTCCCTTCATTGTATAAGGTATATTAAAATCCATGTACAGCCGTACATTAAATCTACAATAGTTTTAATGGAATTTCTTACAGTGTAATTATTAACTTTCCTAAACTCCTGCTGATCTAGAGGTGTGTGTGTGTGTGTGTGTGTGTGTGTGTGTGTGTGTGTTTGTGTGTTTGTGTGTGTGTGCGTGTGTGTATCATAACATTGAAATTGCGATCTAGAAAGCAGGAAGTCTGATGCAAATGCTGGCGGTGCATAACAATATTCGAATATTTGATTTTTGAAGTGTAGTGAAATATATTGAAGTGTAGCCAATTCGTAGTTAATCTTCATAGAATAAATTGATTTTGAACTAGAATTGTATTTATTTAATACACTACAATAGCGAAGCATTGCCAGAACCGCTAGTATTATATAAATAAAAGGGTATGTTTGTAAATTTTTTTGAATATCCTCAATAAGCGTATCAAGATCAACGGAATCGCATCATACTGTGTTCTGAAATACCTGTTAAATATATAATTTGAACAACTCCAATATTCATTATTTTTAATAATCAGAAACCTCATGATATATGATTAACGGATAAATAGATACATGATTCGTAAACTGAAGGACAAAAAGTGGAAGTGTGAGAGTGTGAAACGTGTGAAAAGCGTTTAAGCATATATTTCGAGGAGCTAACTATAGGTGCTAGTACGTCTCGAATACCGTCCGTTCAGTTTTATAGACACCATGAATCAGGAATGCTCTGTTAAACTGAAGGTGATACACTATCACGAGTAAAACAGTTCGTTAATTCCCAAGATAGCAGTTGTGAAGAGTATACGACCCAATCGCTTTCTTATCTGGCAGTCTTGGACGACGCGTCGCCATGCTTTTGAGTTTCCTGGCCTTCGTGAAGGTCGTCCGCGTCGCCTTCGCATTTCCGCGTTCTCTTTTTCTGGATGCCTCCCACTCGCACGCACGCCACTCGACTCGCTGCCATTCCTCGAAGCGCTCCGCACTCCGCCGCCTCACCCCACCTCACCTCACCCCACCTCACTTCCGACTCGCCCCGCCCCCTCCTGCCGCTCCGCCTCGCCCCTCCGTTCCGCACCCCCGCCCCACTTCGCTCCGCCCCGCCCCGCGCCGCCCCGCCTCGCCCCGCCCCCTGCTCCGCCCCGTTTGCTTCGCTTCGCTCCGCTCCGCTCCGCCCTGCGTCGCCCCGCTCTGACCCGCTCCGACCCGCTCCGACCCGCTCCGACCCGCTCCGACCCGCTCCGACCCGCTCCGACCCGCTCCGACCCGCTCCGACCCGCTCCGACCCGCTCCGACCCGCTCCGACCCGCTCCGACCCGCTCCGACCCGCTCCGCGCCCCGCCACGACCGCCCTGCGCCGCCCCGCTCTCACCTGCCCCGCCCCGCCCCGCCCCGCCCCGCCCCGCCCACCCCTCTCCTCCCCGCTCCGCCTCACCGCTCTCCGCCCTGCCCCACCCTTCTCAGCTCCGCAGCGCCCCTCCGTTCAGCTCCGACCTGCCGATCCCCGCTCCGCCCCGCCCCGCGTCGTCGCGCGCGTCGTCGGCGCATTTCACGTCAGCGCAGGTCTTCGCAACAAAGGAGGCGGGGCGCTGCGAAAGAAAGCAGGTCTCCCTCCGCCGTGCTGCGCCGCGCCTGGGAGATAATGTTTCCGAGAAATTTAAAGCCACCGCAGCGGGAGCCAATAAAGCCCGCGGAGAGACACGAGACCCTCCCTGCGCCGCCGCCGCCGCCTTCGTCGGAGTCGTAAACTGTCGCCGCCTGCCGCCTGCCTCCCTTGACCCATCTGCTCTCCGCGCGCCCCTGCGACTCCTCCGCTGGCAGGGGCAGGGGGGCAGAAGCCTTACCGCAAGGAAATCGCGCATCGCCCACCACTATATTTATCACTCGTACAATAATCGGGTAGCCTCTCGAGTCAAGTGTCCGTCCGTTACTGGCCATGAGACTTCTTCAGGGCCACCATTCTGAGCAAGTGAGGTTGTCAGCCGATGCGCCTCGAGCTACTGGTGGGAACTCATCTTTTTGTCTATTTTTTTCCCTTTTCGTATTTTTTCTTTCTTTCTTTCTTTCCATCCATCCACAACATTCTAAGAGAATGCTCGAGCTGGAGAAAACGTTTTGCGTAGCGTGAGGGGACGCAACTAAAACTGTTTTAAGGGATTGTAAGGCACCCTATACACGTACTCAGTAGCTCATTCCATTCCTCTCGAAAACATGAGTTGATTGGTACTTTTTTTTATCCGGGCTCTCACAGAATATTCTGAAAAATCAGGAAAAGAATATGAGAGAGGCTTGAAGGTAATTACGTGTTGAAACGTGAGCTATTGTGCTGCCTTTCCGCCTAACATGAAGTGTTTCGTCGTGGCTCATTGCATTCTTCCGCGTTCTTATGAAGTATTCGAGAACCTAAACATATCATTTTCCTGTGGCAGATCTCAAGAAGACAACTATGTCATTAAAAATTGCTTTCTGTTAATAAAACCGTTGGTGAAGACATCACTTTAATTTATTAATGCCAACTGTGTTGCAAGCAAATCAATATTTATGTATATCACTCTTAAGTCTTCAAAATTTCATACGATAAAAGCCAATGATATCGTGTTTATTGTTTATTTATTTGATTAGCACCTTCCATTGTAATTTATGATATCTTTACAGGTATACGTCATTTCTGATGATGATGATGGCTAAGCCGTCGAAACTGCTTATCCATTTCTTAAACATGTTAGTAAATACGAACAAGTCATCGCTGGTACCATGACATACTTATTGACTCCCCCATATAAAAGAATTTTGAATATGAAATGAGTTGCAAGATAAACGTATTTCACGCGTTTATTCAATTGGATGGAATTGAGATTAATTGGGCATGTCCCGTGCATTTCTTTCGACCTGACGACTATCCACTGCTTTCTTATGGCACCGTTGACCATGCTGTTTCTTTATTCGAACCGATCTCAGCTTTTTTATTGGCTGAATATTTGTTCTCACACACACACACACACACACACACACACATACAGCTACCAAACCGTTTTTTGTTTGTTTCGCTCGGTCATCTAACATATGCCAACGGGCTTGTGTGACCGACACCACTGAAGCGAATTCTGTGAATCCCTTCCGTAGTGTAACAAACGAATGCCCACCATCAAATACACACAACAGAAATGTGATGTGTATTCTAGGTTATGCGATCTAAACATTTCATACAAATATCGAATGTAGACCTGAGGAAGTGGGACACGTGAATGTAACGTGGTATCCGCAGCGTGTAAGTGTATTTCGGAGGGGTGGGAAAGCAGGGGAAGCTGAAGCTCGTGTTGTGCCTTGCCTGCCTCGTCGCCGCCGCCGCCGGCGTTGCCGCTATCCCCTCCCCCCTCCACACTCCGACTCACCTCGCCCAGCACCCTTCCCCGCCCCCGCCCCCGCGTCGCCGCCGCCGCTGTCTGTGGCGGATGCGCGCTGCTTCTGCCTCGCCGGCGCTTTTCTGCGTGCCCGGGGCGGGGCGGGGCGGGGAGGGGCGGGGCGGGGCGGGGCGGGGCGAGGGCGCGCGTGTGCGCGGCGCGGTCGATACACCGCACACAAGTGGGTCGCAACGGGCCAGCGGCAGCGGTGGCGCCGCCGTCGCCGCAGCCGCCACACACCACCGCCGCCGCCACGCCCCCACCCGCACCGCCGCTGCAGTGGTCGAGTGCAGCTGCACCGCCGGCCCCCGGGCGCCGCACTCCACCCCCTCCCCTCCCCCCGCCGCCGCGTGAATTGGCGTCAACGCCCGCTTGCGAGTGCCGTCGCGGGGAGGGGCAGGGCGCGGTTCGGCTGTGTTCGGCCCGCTTCGGAGATCCCGGGCTCGAAGCCGCGACCCGCCGCTGCTTGTTTTGCGGCCGCTGGCTCCCTCGCCCCGTGGGAAACTGCTCCTGTGCGCCGCGCCGCGCCGAACGGCTCCGCTCCGGAGCTCCCGCTAAAGCCCTGCCGCCCGCGCGCCGCGCTTCGCGGATCTTCCTGGCTCCACCGCACGGCACCGCCAACTCACTATTGCGGCTTCGGTGCTTCGTTTTGTATTTTAATGGTTCGCTTGGCAATTAGATAATTGTAAAAAAACGTTTTCAAAATTTGTTTTGTGGGAATATGCGCAGGCGTAGCCGTAATTTTTCTCGGGGTCTGTTGGGGGGGGGGAGGGCTACTAGAATAGTTATCAGGTAAATTTGAAGTTTTCTTATAAAGATCTTTTTATTTACGCTGAATATAAAATTATTTTAATTTGTTGAGTTGTAGTGTATATGTATATCGTGAACAATTGATATAATCAATGACTTTTGTTTGTGTAGAAAATTAATAATAAATTACTATTAATAAAATTAATAATAATGTATAATTGGTTTTTGAACTTGACTGAAACCCCATGACCCACCCTCCTCGTCCTCTTGGGCTGCGCCACTGGAAGTATATATTACACTTTGTTTTAAGAGCCCATTCATCTCGGTAATGAGTGAGCTACTGCTAAGCCAAGCAAGGATGTGTACACGTCCCTTCATCCTGTAAACTGTGTGCGATATGTACTCAATAAACACTATTAATGTTTTATTAAGATATGTGCAACGTAAATCTACGTATATATAATATTTTTATAATATAACATTATAAATTGGTAAATTAAATTAAATATATCCCATCGGAAATATCGATTACAATCAGCTTCCACCAGATACGAAGAATCAGTGACTCTACAACCTGAAGCAGAAAAAAAACGAAAGCCTACGTATAGGTCGGAGCCGGATCTTAAGTCTCACTCAGCGAGAAAGGAACACCGACCCCTCCCGGGCGATAACATAACTACTGTTACAGAACTAATGAGCTAAGTACTAATTAGTTAACGCGCTCGGTGCCAATATTCACTCTCTCATTCAGCTTTCAACATGGGATGAAAGGAAACAATAGTGTCAGCAAGTTGATGCCGGAAATGGCGAAGGCGCTTTTTCCAGTGTGATGGCGAAAGCAACAAACTCTCACTGCAGATTCTTCAGAGGCTTTTTACTTCTTTCTTGGTACACTAGTCGCTGTTCCTTACAATCAGTTGTTATCTTCACTTGTAACATAATAGTTATTTATACACCAAGTGCGTTATAAGAGTTCTAATGATGGAGCGAAGACAAAAAGTTCGAAGTTCTTTGGCCCGAGGGCTTTTTGTCGCCCGAGTTAATTAGAAGCAGTTAACCCCCGTGGCTTTTATTTTTTACCTAATTTTAATTGAACATATTTACTTTACTAATTAACTAGTTGTAGTTGTAACATGACTCGGTTTGTCATTTCGTATTTCCCTCCCGTAATTCCCTTTCATTCTTCCTCCACATTCCCTCCGTAAGAGAACGTGTAGCAACATTCAACTGTTTTCATATTTCCCTCATCACCACGATCCTATCGAGCCATGTAAGTTATGCAGTGAATATCGAGCTCCGCATCGAAGACTATAACAAGTAATTAACGTATCAAGTAATAACTACAAAAAAAATAAATATATTTGTTTATTTTTCTAAATGTGTCTCAAAGAAATATTACTACTTCTCACTCTGAATAGATGGCAATGATATTATGATTGTATCTCTGCAAATGCCATCCCTTTTCTATTTCTAATTTATATAGTTATTTGAGATGACATTGCTTTCCTTTTTGTGAGTGACATGTTAATTACTCTTGCCGTCAGTTCATACGTTCCCATTTCCTTTGAAATCTTTCTCTAGGGGCTTGGGTGATCCTTTTATATCCTTTGGCAGAATTCCAGCCATGCAGTTCATTAACGTTTTTATTAATATTCTTGATGGCAGCTGTTTTTGATCTGTAACCCAGACGAAGTCCTTATTTTCTTCTAATACACAGTTCTTCTCACTTCCTTGGAATGTGAGGGGTTGCCTCAGAGGCGCGTAAGTGATGCTATTGCATTAAATGCTGAACTCGTGCAACTTTGTATGCTTTATATGCTGAATATACAGTATTCCAAAAGGGCTTGCTCCATTTCCGTTTGTTTTCACATAACTCTGAATGTACGGATCTTTATGTATCAATGTATTTTTAAGAAACTTCTCTTATAGTCTGCCAAATAGTGTGTTAAAAACTTATGTTTCTCCTGTTTGTTAAACAGCATCCGATAACCATTAATTCCTGTATTGAATAGAAGTATTCAGTGAATATTTTTCCTCCCTAAAAGGTGATGTTTGATGGAGATTCCTAAATTTGTAAATAAACTATCCAATTGTGCGTTTTTTCTTTTCTGCTGCCAAATATTGTATTAAAAACTTGTTTCTCCTGTATGATAAACTTCATCTGAAAACCGTTGAATCGTGTCTTGAATATAAGGCTGAATACTTCCTTTCCTGAATACATTCCTTTTTTGAAAAAAAAATTGTTTCATTGAGATTCGTACCTTTGTAAACAAGCTCTTCAAGTCTGCTGTGTGTCGTTCCGCCTTGTCGTATGTAGTGAGAGCACCGGGGAGTAGGTTCTAGTGGTGGGCGGGCTTTATGACGGCACCGCTCGCATAGCCACGTTAGGGGCCTTACACTACCACACATGCCGGGAGACCGGTCGGGGACTTATTGGTAGAGATTGTCTCGGCTGGGGAGGTATCCCCCTGGCGGGAGATACCTGGTTGGGAGAAACCCCGCTAGTCGACGGTAAGTCGGCACCGGATCAAACCATTCAGCGGGGGGAATATCACGTCGATCGGAAGATGGCCACCTCTCGAGGAAAAACATGCACTACACTTATGGGACTAATGGCCCTAGCCGTTGTCGCGCCCGGAATCAATCAGTCCTTCGAGGCGATGAGAGCGCCTTTCTGTCCCCCCCCTTTTCCCCCACTGGCGGTCTTCCCTCCCCCGCCTTTCCGCCCTCCTCTTCCCCCACTGGCAGTCCTCCCTCCCCGCGAGACCGGCAGCTCATCTCTTCGGCGGCCGCGTCGCCCCGGGCGATGCGTGACCGCCCTCCCTCGCTTTGGGCTCGCCGGCGCCGCCCTTTCGCGCGCGCGCCTCGCTCTCCCCGCCCCCACACTCGGGTCGCTTCCGCCCGCGCCCGCCCGCCCGCTCGCGCTGCGCTGATGGATGGCGCCTAATCGCCGCGGCCCGAGGTCGAGGCCGTCGATAAATCTCTGGCTCTCCGCTGCGCCTCCCCGCCTCGCCTCCCTCCCCTCCCCTTCCCACCCACTCACCGCCCGAGCCACGGTTTGCTCGCCCAACGTCTCGCCCACTCCCCGCCACGCCCACCGCTCCCTCCGCGTCCTCCGACCCCGCCCACGTCCCGGTTAGATCCACGAACTTCAAACCGAGAGGGTTGGCTCAGGGTTCAACTCATGTCAATGCAGTGCCACTGTCCGAGAGGTCCTGGTCTCGAGACCCGAAGGTTGACAGAATTTTCGATATTAGTTACATAGCTTGGTCGAATTCAATCGGGTCTGGAGGAGAATTCTAGCGGGCGGCTGCTCTGTTCGGTAGTTTTCCGTGGTTTCTCCGATCAACACCCGCCGAATGCCGGGGCAGTACCCTAACAAACGGGCAACAGACCGAGCGCTACCTTTTCTTTCTCTTCCTTGTTCTATCCTCACTCCCACACACATACACTTACACTACCACACATGCCGAGACACCGGTCGGGAGCTTAGCGCATGTCCCGGCTGGGGCGGTGCCTCGTTGATGGGAGATTCCTTGTTGGGGAAAACACCGTTAGCCGACGGTAGGTCGGTGCCGGATCTCACTATCTAGTGGGGGAAGTTCACCGCCAACTCCCGAGGGAAAAGCATGCATTACACTTACGGGATTAATAAACTTAGTCGTTGACGCGCTCGGAATAACTCATCAATGAATAAAAAAAACAGTAAATTTTGTCCCCCTACTGTATCTCGTTCGCTCGTCTTCCGAGCCCGCGTCCGCCCTCATCAGCACTGATCCATCCCTTCACCCTTCGCTCTGCCCTCCTATGCCTCTTCATCCTTTCAGGCGTTTCCTCCCCGTAGTCATTTCTTTTCGCCCCCCCCCCCCCCCATCTCTCCACTAGATCCTTTCCCTTCCACCCCCTACGTGGGCCACCGCTTCATCCCCGCGCCGCTAACCCTCTTCTTTATATATTTCGCGCGGCTTGATGGCGCGCTTGTCTTTAAGAAATTATGCAAGCCCATTAAAACTACGCCGAACCTGTCATTAGTCTTGTCGACGAGCACGCCCCGGCGCCGCCGGATCGCTCGCACCCGCTCCTTTCTTGCCTCGCCCCCACTCCTCGCCGCCACGCCCCTTTTCCCGCTTCCTTCCCCTCCTTGTTGGGAGCTGGTCGACCTCGCTCGCTAACACATTCCTCTTGTGTTGCAGGTAAGAGCGCCTCTGCTGGTGACGCAACCGAAGAAGTCGTTATGGCTGCGTGCTGCCGTAAGGTAATGGACGCGATGAGGTCTTCTGCCATAAAAAGACAATATTCTGCAGACAGCCTGGTTATGTAACATGTCGCTTGTGATGTTCAGATAGTGGGTGTTATCTCACCACTACCTTGTAATTTATTTTTGTTGGAAAGTTACGTTTCTTTTGATGTTCGTGTCACTTTACGTCTTCGTGAATTCCAAATGAAACTTCATTTCCTTAATAATAAACAGCCTTTTAGTCAATGTACCAAATGTGTAGAACAAAATTTATTTTGTCACACATTCATCATTCTGATTGATTCTGAATTACTCAAACCTTCAAGTAGGTTGTTTTGCTGGTTTCCATTGAACACTTAATGTAGTCGGAGTAAATGAAAAACTGTCATTTACGAAAATTAGCTCACATCGTTTAGTTATCTGTAACACCATTCTTACGAATACTTTACTGTACCACAATTGTGTACGATCTTATGCCTTTCTGTCTTCAAAATTAAATATGAATCAATGTATGGCGAGTGAAATAGATATTTCAAGGGGTTCCGGAAGAATGGTGGAGCTCTATTTCAAGGACATTAATATTCTCAAAACCGATTTGATGTATGAACGCACATCCAGCTTCATGGTATTTTATGCTCTTGATAGCCGCATTGCAGATGTTTTGAAAAAGTCCGTCTTTCATTTGCGATTCGCATTCCATTAAATGCTGATCAGCTACGCCTGAACTGCTACTACTTCAAGAGTACAACCTAACGATGTTGTTTCATGGCTCCGTTCGTGACCCAATTTACAATCTTGTAGAGAAATACCTTTGTATTGGGCAACTTTCCGGAACGAGTAACTTCTCGCGTATGACTGGAACAAATTTCTTGAGAGAGCCGCGGGCGGCTGAAGAGAACTTAGGTAAAGTATCCCACCCCGAGATATTCCTCTAACAACTTACAGAGTGCGCGAGAAGTTCGGGGAATTACCGCAGCTTTATGAAACTCCACCAGAGGTTTGGAGTGAAAACTTGACGGCGTCGAGAGCGAGTGCGCCATCACAGCAGGATGAAGGAAGCACCAAACACACACACACACACACACACACACACACACACACACACACACACACACGCTACTGCTCGCGCGTCACTTCACGCACATCACTTCACGCACCACACATCGCTTCACACACCACACATCACTTCACGCACCACACATCACTTCACGCACCACACATCACTTCACGCACCACGCATCACTTCACGCACCACACATCACTTCACGCACCACACATCACTTCACGCGCCACACATCACTTCACACACCACACATCACTTCCCACTATACATCACTTCACGCACCACACATCACTTCACGCACCACACATCACTTTACACACCACACATCACTTTACATACCACACATCACTTCACACATCACATCACACACCACATCACTTTACACACCACACATCACTTTACATACCACACATCACTTCACACATCACTTCACACATCACATCACACACCACATCACTTTACACACCACACATCACTTTACATACCACACATCACTTCACACATCACATCACACACCACATCACCTCGCACACTTCTCTCGTAACAAACATAATACCACACCACAGAAGACTAACACAACAAGACCCAATTCCACTCCACGCAACACCGCTGGAACAATCTAAAAATAATCAGATAATTTCGTTAAATCAAATAGCAAAAATCTTCAGAAAAAAACTAATTCGATTTTGTTAGTTCACTAACGTCTATTTGACAGCGTCGCTTTATGAAGCTTTGTTATAATTTTAGAAAATGAGTTAAAAGAGGAATTATGCAGCCTCCAGAGTAGCACCCAGTTTAGAGCCCCATTAGGGAGTCCTTTATTTAAGTGGACCACTGCAATACCACTCAATTCTTTTATTCCGCTTTTTGTCAAGTAAAATTGGGTCCGTTCGCTTTCCTTTTTTGTCAAATTCCAGACCTCCTGCTAACGGGACGAAATATTCGGGTACAGCAGGCTTCGCCGCAGCGAGAAACATCGCGAGGGAGAAGGCGTTCTTTTGGGTGCGCTGAGTGTGGAACAATGGCGGGAGGGGCGGCGGCGGCGGCAAAGCACTAAAAAGTCCTCGAGGGCGCCGTCGGGCCTGAAATTTCCGGTCCCCCCCGCCCGCCCAACGCGCTCTGAGGGCACATTTTATGAGCCCACCGCTACTCTCCGCCGCCCTCCGCCGCCCTCCGCCGCCCTCCGCCGCCCTCCGCCGCCCTCCGCCGCCCTCCGCCGCCCTCCGCCGCCCTCCGCCGCCCTCCGCCGCCCTCCGCCGCCCTCCGCCGCCCTCCGCCGCCCTCCGCCGCCCTCCGCCGCCCTCCGCCGCCCTCCGCCGCCCTCCCCCGCCCTCCGCCGCCCTCCGCCGCCCTCCGCC